>ABLG01000168.1:0-41687 GCA_000172435.1 Meloidogyne hapla | reverse complement strand
AGGCAAAAATGAAACGAAAAAAATTAAAAAAACAAACCGGAATAAAATTTGCAGGACATCTTGATTTATCCGCTACAATTACAAGTGATACAATAGGTAAGCATTGTTCCTCTATTTCTTGAGAACGATTTAGCATTTATTTGTGATAAAATGAAGAAAAGGAAGTCGAGATTTCTTTAAATTAAAGTTACTAGAATTTTAAAAAAACTCTAATAGATAAAGAAAATTAAAAGAAAACATGAATCATAAGAAGATTTTAAGCTGAATCTAAGACTCTAATGTTCAAAATTAATCAGCGACAAAACGTCCTTTTTCAAAATTATTTTATTTGTCTCTCATTGTTTTAATACATCTCTGTCTGGGCATACACTCTCTAATTTCTCTAATTCATTTGGACAATTAGGCGCACGGTCATTTAGTCGTGGTCCGCTATTGAAAAAATTAATTTCCTTATTTTAACTTTTTTTTTTCTAATTTTTTGAATTCATTTTTTAGAAAATTATTTAAAATAATGAATAGTAATGGAGATGTACGTAGACCAAATAAAATTGTCAGGTTACTTTTTTTAATTTTATTTTTTTCAAAAAATCATTTTAAAAGGTTTAAACCAACAGATCCAAATGTTCTCCAACCACTTTCAACTGAAGACAGTATTCCAGAATATATGAATATATTGGGGATGATTTTCTCTATGATGGGATTAATGATGAAGGTTTTTCTTTTTTAAATTTTTTAAATTTGAGCATTCAAGTCGAAATCTTTTGAAAAAATTCATTCGGAGGAATGTTTTTTTAGCTTTGCTTTTTAGATACCTGGGAGTTGCCTAAATCTAAAAATACGGCCATATATTTTTTATGAAAGAACTAACTGATATTTAACCTTTCAGTATTACTTGGGACCTTTAGATTAGTTCAAAATCCACCTAGAAATTAATTGTCCTCAAAACCTGTCCGCAAAAATAAGTTTGAGGGTTTTTCTTGATTCTCTCTTAAAAACTTTTCCTTTAATAATTTTTCCTCTTCCCTTCTTTCCTTTTCTCACAGTTTCTTGCTGATTCCTGACACCATACGACTCATTTCCCTATTTATAGATTTTTCAATTTTGTCCGCAAAACTTCTCCGCAAATATTTTCTAAATTTATTTTTAAAGTTTAAATGGTGTTCTTGGGTAGCTCTATTTTGTTCTTGTGTTTCATTTGCCAATGTAAGAGCAACAGATGATACAAAACAAATTGTTTCTTCTTTTATGCTTTCTATTTCTGCCGTGGTTTGTTTTTTTTTTAAATTAAAAAAAATATTTAAATAATTTAAGGTAATGAGTTATTTACAAAATCCGGCGCCGATTGTACCTCCATGGGTTTAATTAAAATTTAATTTAAGATTAAAAAAGATTATTTAATTTTTAAAAATTTTAGTTTGTGTTTTTAAATGAAAAAATAATAATTTTGCTCATATTTTTGACTTTTTTGGAAAATGTGCAATTTGTGGTGTAGTTGGTAGTGTCCGTGATTGGGGGTCGTGGGTTCGAATCCTTTTGATGGTCTTTGATTTTTATTTTGGTTTTCTTTAATTTTTAACCTTTCTTTTTCATTTATTCTTATTCAAAAATATTTTTAATTTTTTAAATAATATTTTAAACCAAAGAAGTAATTTTTAGAGCTACTTTTGCGGACAGCTACTAACTAACACTAAACTTTCGTTATAAAATAAAAGGGAATATTTTCTGATGCAAAAATATTAATTTAAATTCTCATTTCCAACCCTACTTATTTACCCTACTTATTTCCAACCCAACTCTACTAGTTACTTACCATGACCTTTTGACCATTTATTTTAATTCCAACAAACTTTTTGTTTTGTCCGCAAATATTGTCCGCAAATTTTTTAAATTTATTTGTTCTTTACTTATGCAACAAACTTTTTGAAGAAAAAATAAAATTATATAAAAATAAAACAACTGTTTTCGGCTTTTCATATTTTCTTTTTCCCAATTTTCAAGCAAATCGAAAAAAAATAGATTGATCATTTCCCTTTTGGCCATTGCTTGAAAATGTGTTTTTGAAAAGAGTAAAATTACTTTTTCTTTAAAGAAATATTTTTTAAAAGCTAATTTGTTGTTGAAATAGAGGTTTGGAAAGAAGCCTTTTTCTCATTAAATTAATCATTTTATTTTTCTTTTATTTTTCCGTCTGACCTCAAAAATCTAAAGGAAATAAAATCTAAAAACTTGGTTCAATGACCACAGATTTTGAGGATTTTTTAAAAATTATTTTGATTAATATTTTCTCTGAAAGTTTGTCTAATTCTTCTGATTTTGTCTCCCTCATTTGAAATCTTCCATATCCTGCCCCGAACAAATTTTAAATTCAGGCTAAAATTTTGAATTTGCCCTAAGGCAATATTAAAATTCCAAAAAGATCACCAATATTTTTATGACTTTCTTAAAAGGTTTTAGAAAATAAAACGTCATGATGAATTCTTCTCAACTTTTCTACTTTTTGATGTTTAATCTTTTTGTTTTAACAACAAGTAATCAAAGGCAACGTAGTTCACCTCCAGAACCTTGTAAAGAAGCAAGAGAATGGCCTTTGATTGGAAGGACACATATTGAGGATTATTGTGGAAGGTACATTTGTCTAATGAATTTCATAACTCGGACGGCCTCTGACCAACCCTCAAGATAAACTAGGATCCTCTAAACTCCGTGGGACTTGCTTATCTGTTGTCTATAGAGGTTGAGCCGTTTCCAGATTGCCTGTCACAGAGGCACTCAATAATCTTCATTTTCAGAGTTTTATTATTAACTTTCATCTCTCCAAGACAATGTAATTCTGAATGTGACAATAATTTAAAAAGACTAGATTCAATTTATGAACAATATCAATCTGTAAGGGTTATGGCTGTTGTTCCAGTTAATGAAAATGAAAGGAATTTGCGTTCTTTTGCTCAAAGATATCCTAGAATACGTTTTGAACAGGAAAATAGAGGCAAATAAATTTTAAAATAAAATTAAATCTTCGTTTGAAAGTAAGCGTCCCTTTCCCCTTCTTTAGTGGGAAAGGGACTCTTGCTTCCATATAGTGTCTTAATTTACTAATTTTAATTAAATAGATTCTCCAGTGTGGAATTGGTTTAGAGCAGTTCATCTTGATCAGTTGATATTTGACCGGTTTGAAATTTTTTAAATATCGTCTGACCTCTATTTAGTGTACAGCCCTTATAGAGAGAGTTTACTAAATAGAGGTCATAATTTAAGAAATTTATTTTTTTATCAAAAATCCCCATAGATGTTCTCGCAATTCAGCAAAACTCTCACCAAGTACACCTTCTTCTCCCCCTTCCCTCACCTCAACAATGCGTGCCCTTCAAGCAACGCTTTCCGCGCAGCCTTGTGGTAGTTGTGATTATGATTCTAATAAACCAGCACCTGAATGGCCTTCTTTACATCCACCGCCTGGAAGAATGGAAACTAGGGAAAGAGGGGTGGGTAAAATTTAAAAAATTTTAAAAAATCAAAAAAAAATTCTAGCAATTTACAAGAGTTGAGGGCACTCCAAATGTGCGAGCATCCAACGCTGTTCCTCCCAGAAACTCTGTTTCTATAAATAATAACAATGCTTCTCTAACCTCTTTTGACAAACAAAGAGAAAGAAATGGAAAAACATCACAGAGAAAAACAACAAAACAAAAAGAAGTAATAAAAACAACACCAAAACCAGAAGAAACTTCACAAAATTACAACAACATAATTAGACAAAAACATTTAGAATTACAAGAGAGAGAACGTTTAATTAGAGAAAGAGAAGAGAGACAGCGAGAAAATGAAGAAAAACAACGCAAATATTGGTTAGAACAACAAACAAAATTACAACAATTACAACAACAAAAACAACATGTTTATGTTGGTAATTCTGATTTAATGTTTTTTTTTGTTGTTCTGATTTGTTTTTCCTTTGTTTTTTAATTGTATGTTTCTATTTAGTTGTTGATGTTTTGTTCTGATTTGATGTTTTTGGTAATTCTTTTCTATGTTTTTCTGGTTGTTTTTCTTGTTTATTTTTGAGTTTTCTGTTGTTTCGGTATTTTTTTTTCTATTGTTGTTGATGTTTTGTTCTGATGTATATGTTTGTTTTTGGGTCTGTTCTATGTTTTTGTTGTTTTTTATTGTTTTGTATTTATTTAATTTATTTTAAAAAAAATTTAGACAACAACAACAGTTTCCCCTTCAAATCAACACCACCAACAAAGAGAAACTCAAGACATAATAAAACACAAAACACGTCAAAAGCCTGAAGCTACAACACGTTTACCTGCAACTGATCATTATAGAAATAAAAATAATAATTATTTTTCCAGAGGGGAAGAGAGAAGAAGGGAAGAACAACAACAAAAACAGATTAAGGAAAGAAATGAAAATAAAATTTCTCAAAGTTCAATGAGATCTTCCCCCTCTCCTCCACAACCTGTTGGACCATTAAATCAAAGAATTCCAACACCTTTAATTAATAATCGAAGACAATCGTTGAATAATAAAATCCCAGAACCAGCCCCTCTTTACCCCGAAGGGAGTGAAAACAACAATAATAATAATGGTATTTAATCGAATTTAAAGTTTAGAAAAATAAAAAAATGGTCTAAAAATATTTTTAAAATCTATTCAATATTTTTGAGCATTTTACCTTTAAAAATAAAATAATTGTCAGCCAAAGGACTCGAACCCTAGACTCTTTTTTTAAGTTACATTTGTAGTCTGCGCCTTAACCCACTAGACTAAACTTTCACCCAATGAACATTCACATATTTTCCCCCACAAACCTTCCAATATTTTTTATAAAATTTTAAAATCAAAAGAATTAAGGTGAAAATCCACAAGATTATTACAATTATGAAGAAATATGGACAACAGAACCGCCTCCCCAAAATCTCCAAATACCCAAACCTATAACAACAAAAATAGAACCAACACAACCTTCTTCTTCCTCCTCAATCCAACAAGACAAAAACTTTGGTTTTGAACTTCCCTGTACAGGTTTTTCTGATGAAAGTTGTTTTCAACAACAAACACAACTTCGCCCAAACGAAATACATCGATGCTGTCGAGGGAGAATATTATTTTCTGATTTGTGTATTTCTGGCAAATGTTCAAACACAACAACCCAACTTTGCTGCATTCAACGATTTTTACAAGCAAAATTAACTTGTTGTTCGGATGAACGTTTGGCAGAGACGAAGACCGGTGACCACTTTTCTCGCTGTTGTTTTGATAATTTTGTGGATAGCGAAGATGTTTGTTGTCCAAGAGAATATGCTAGTGAACAGTGGAGAAGTGTGCATGAATTGTGTTTACCGAATGTTGAGATGGATTTAAATGAAGTTAAGGTGCCCGTTCCGTTGATGGGGACTTCTCTTATTGTAAGTTCGGGCAAAAAGGTAGGAAAATCAAAGATTTTTTAGACAGAATTCGACTTTTCAAAAACTGACAAATGGCGGTTTGAATGCCGTTATGGAGGACATACAAGACAATTTAGTTATTTTGAACAATCTACGAGTCAAGAAGGAGAAGACAATAATGAGGAAGAAAGTGAAGAAGTTAAACGAAAAAGATGATTTTTAAAAGAAATATTTTCGGGTTTAATTCAAATTTTTTTAAAATAAAATTTTTTCAAGTAAACAAAGAAAAATAAACTACAAAAAAATATACAAAACAACCCCAGGAAAATTCTGTAAAATTTCCACTGTTTTTCTCTCTATATGACGAAATGTAATATTTTCAACAATTTGGCGAAATGAAAAAATCCAATATTTGGCGAAATGAAATATTTTTTATTTTTTGGCATAACGGATTTTCCATTTCGAAAGTTTTGGATAAAAAGTCATTTACATAGTGCCAAAATACCTTGCAGTTCGATTTATTGTTTAAAAATTTGATCGACCGTCAATTAGTAAATTTTTCTCGTCCTTCAATATTTTTCTTGCGTAATTGATAGGCGAACGCTTCTTTATATTTATTAAATCATTTAAGAGCATGCTTTATTTATTGATTTTATTTAAAAACTTGTTTATTAAAGCATTTTTTGCTCACAAACATTTTAATTTATCAAACTCTACTTTTCTCGAGGAAAAGTTTAAAAATATTAATGATTGCCTAACTTTCTGTGATACACTTTCTTTTTTTACTTTATTTTTTTTTATTTGATCGAAATTTATAAAAAAATTGTTTTCCTCCCTATTAGAGTCTTGACATTAAAAAAACATTTTTTCTTTGTCCTTAACCTTTCTTTTCTATTTGAAGACCTAGACAATATATTAATCAAGGAATAATTAAAGAAATCATGAAAAATGCCTTGATCTTGACTCTAGACCGACTATAAATCTAAAGTCTTTAGTTAAACCCAAAGCTATATCCCTACTTTTTTTATTGTTTTTTATTTCGCTTTTCATCAAAAAAATGTTTTTTTTTTTGTTTTTCAGAACGAGCACAAATATAAATATAAAATGTTTGGTTTTGCATAATCCTTCAACCTAAAAAACATTTTTAAACAAAAAAGTCACAAACATCAACAACAAAAATTAAAAAAATTTATTATTCAAAACTTTAACAAAAAGAAAGGATTATATTCAATAAAAAACAAAAAATGAACCAATTTCGTGTAACTAGTGGTCAAAAAGAGATGATTAGTGCTGCTGAAGATTATGCTGACACTGTTTGAATTTTTCATTTTTAAAAATTATTTTTATATTTTTAAGGTTCTTCGTCACACAAAAAAGATTTTGCCGCATCTTGCACGCCTTTTTCTTGTCTCCACTTTTATTGAGGATGGATGCCGAATGTGGATTCAATGGGATGATCAGAGGGATTATATGCAGGTTTTATTTTTATTATTTTGTTTATTTTCGGTGAATCTTTTGTCCAAGTTTTACAATCTTGTTAGTTTGAAAAGTAAAAACAGATAAACGACTTGTACCGTTTTTTTAGCTGAGAGTCTTGTTTTTTGACTTTAGACATTTTTTCTTGCAGTTTTTGGCCCAAGCTTCTTCCAGTACCACGTTTTACCCTCTTTTTCTAGTTAAGACCCAGAACTCATCTAGACCTTGTTTATATCTACTTAAACCCATTTCTGGACTTAGGAATCCTTTAAAACAATGTCCTGCCCGAAAAACTTTCTTTTTGCCTAAAAATATTATTTTAAATGGGCATTGTTTCTTTAACTTCATTGGTGAGACGGGGATGGTCAATAAACTCAAAACTTTTTCTTAAAATTAATTTTTCCATTAAACAGGAATCTTGGTCTCTTGGATGGTTTTTGGCTTGTGTTTTTGTTGTTTTCAACTTCTTTGGCCAACTCATTCCTGTTGTGATGATAATGATTCGAAAATATGTTGGTATTGCTTGTTCTGTGCTAGCTGCTGTTGTTTTGGTGCAAACTGTTGCTTACCATATTATTTGGGATTTGAAGTTCCTTGCAAGGTTTTTTGAAGTTTTTTTTTTGCTTTATTTATCTTAATATAGGGTGAATTTGAAGAAATGTTCTTTTTTGTGTTTATGTAAAATTCGACATTACGGGATCCCTTTGTAAAATCTTATTGACCTGAATCGGAGTTTCCGTTACATATTTTTAGACTTAACGAAGCTATGGACATCTTATTGGCCACTGGGACACTATTTATAAGTTAGATGATCCCTTTGATCTCTCTGGTTATCGTGAGAGTTGTTTGGGGGAACCAACTGGAATATTACCACATTGTTTAAGTCCAAAGCTAGGTTTTTTCTTTTCGATTGTTGGGTGGGGAATACCAACTGGTCCAAAACTCCTTTAAATTCTTTTTTTAACTAAAAAATCTTTTCTAGAAATATTGCTGTATTTGGAGGTTTAGTTTTGCTTTATGCCGAAACGTTAGAAGAGCGTAAATCATTATTTGCTGGAGTTCCCCAAATGAACGATGACAACAAACCAAAATCTTATATGATTTTGACTGGACGTATTTTGCTTGTTTTTATGTTTTTGTTAGTTTTTTTAATTAAAATTATTATTTTTTTTTAATTTATTTTTTAAAGATCTCTGATACATTTTGATTTGTCCTTCTTTCGAATTGTATGAATTTAAATTTTAATTGAATTATTTTTAATTTTTTATATTTAAGGTTGAATTGTCAGTTGGCGTTGTTTTGATGGTTTTGGTTACTATTGGATATAAAACTAAGGTTTTCTTTTTTAATTTTTTGTTAGGGATTTTAATACTAGTCTGGGGCTTACAAGCTAGAGATCGGACTGGTCTTTCTTTTCCAGTCTAAAATTTTTTTTCAGACCTGGATCCTATTTTTTTCTAGTCATAGCCTAACATCTAATCATTGTCTATAATCTAGTTTAAACTAGGAATTTTCGAAAAATTTTGATTATAAATCTAGACTGGACCTTCTCTATGTTCTTATCTCTATTACCCATCTAAGACAAAAAATCGAATCATTTCTCCTCTTCAGAATAATTATTCTCTAATTATGTCCTGGTATTTCTTTAAAATGCGTCGATTATTTTAATTAATACTCTAATTAATTATTGATTTTATAGCTCTCCTCAATGATTCTTTCCTTTTGGCTATTTGCTTTGAATTTATGGCTTAACTGTTGGTGGACGGTAAAAATTAAAAAAAGATTAAAAATTTTTTTTTAATTTTTTAGATTCCACAAGATCGTTTTTATCGTGATTTTATGAAATATGACTTTTTCCAAACCCTTTCTGTTATTGGTGGACTTCTTTTGGTAATATCTTATGGTCCTGGTGGTGCTTCTTTAGATGCTTGGAAAAAACGTGATTAAAAAGTTTATTTTATTTTTAATTAAAAAAAGGAAAAAAAATTATGAAACTCTTTTGATTTTTGCGGACAAAAATTTAAACTTGCGGATAAAATTAAAAAAATTTTTTGTCGATTTTTTTGATTTTTTAGTGTTTGCGTTGTCCGCAAAAATCCATCCGCAAATATTCCCTTGTGTTTGCTATGTTTTTAAATTTATTGTTTATTTAATTGTTTTGTCTGTCTTCCACCTATATTTTATTGCTTTTAAGGCTGGTGTGTTATTTTTTATTAGAAATCAGAATTTTAAATGAACAAGTTTATTTTTTTGTTTGAACGGAATATTAATAATTCTGGTTTTATTTAAATAAATTAATTCTGATTCCAACAAACAAAATCAGAATTTGTTTTGAACAAAAATATCGAAATTTAATTTAAACAAAATCAGAATTTAAACAAAGAAAATCGGAATTTAAGAAACAAACAAAAACCAGAATTTAATTTAAACAAAAAATGTTTTTAAAAAATTTCTGATTTTAATATGTTTAAATTAATTAGTCTCTAATTCTGAAAAATTATTATTTTAAATTTATTTTTTTTTTCTGCTTTTATTGGAGGGGTATTAATTTAGTAATACATATTATACTCATTTTAATGCTATATATTTGTTGATTAAAAATATTCAAATATTTTTTTTTAATTTTTTTATTAACATTTTAAATATATCTTTTATTTAGAAAAATAATTAAAAAATTTATTTTTAATTTTATAATTTAATAAAGGATCTAAGACTTCCCCAAAACAGTTTTGGCTGACTAAAATATTTTATAAAAAAATTAACAATTTTCAAATATTTTTTTCAGTTATTTAAACGTGTGCCACGTATTTGTTTGTTCAATTCTCATTCATATTTTATTTCTTTCCCTTTTCCTTCCAAAAATTTAATTCTATGCTTATGAATGAACATAGATAGATAGAATAGTTTTAGTTTTAGTCTACTCTGAAATTTTATTTTATTTATTAGAAAATCAAAAAGTTGGTTTATTAATAATTACATATTAACACATAAAACTGAAACTTGGTTCTAAAATCCTAAATGTTTTTATAAAATTCTGATTTTTCAGCAATGTTTTTAGAGAAAATAAGTTTTTATAAAATTCTGTTTTTTTCTTTCCGGAAGCTTAATTAGCTTAATTCTGGTTATTTTTCCGGAAAGTTTTTATAAAATTCTGTTTTTTCCGGAAGTTTATTTCCGATTATTTTTCCGGAAAGTTTTTGTAAAATTCTGTTTTTTCCGGAAGCTTAATTCCGATTATTTTTCCGGAAAGTTTTAATAAAATTCTGATTTTTAACTATAAATATTTAAATATACTCAAACATCATTAGCGAACATTTTTAAAATACTCAAAATTGCATAATATTCAAATTTAAAGTTTTGGTTCATTTTTCTGCTTGCTTTTTCATTTTCATATTTTTTTATTCTTTATAAATTCTCATAAATATTCTTTTCTTGTCATTTTTGTTTAAACAGCTCCCCAATTCTTTAATATTTATTTATTTCCTTTTAAATATTTTTCTCTTAGTGCTGGTCACTTTTTTTGGAATGCGAATCATTTTTTTAAATTTTTCTTCTGATATTCTTCTTTCATTTAATATTTTTAAAAATAAATTGAGCTATCAAATTCTAGAAATTATTTTTTAGGGAAAATTTTATTTTTGATTTTGCAAAATCGATTGAACTTTGGCCAAATGAATAAAAATAAACATAATAAAATTTTTGAATATTTTTATTGAAACAAACAGATTATTATTTTCAGTTCAATTGATTATTTTTTCTAGAAATATTTTTTTCTTCTCTAAAATTTTCCAAAAAAATTTTTTTCTAAATTTGTATTCTTTTTAGGGTTACTTAAAATTTTTAAAAATGTGTGGAATATTTGCTTATCTAAACTTTTTTACGCCGAAAAAGCGTGCTGAGGTTATTGATATTTTGCTTCAAGGACTTAGACGTATGGAATATAGAGGATATGACTCTGCAGGTTGTTTTTCTAGAAAAATGTTTTTTGTTCACACAGAGGCATGAATGTCATCCAAGACCCTCCCGTGGCCTCGAAATTTAATTATCTCAAAAACAACTAAAAAAATAATTTTTAGGTATTGCAATTGACAGCAGCAACAATAATTCCACCGATCACCAAAATGATGTTGGTGTATTCAGAAAGACTGGGAAGGTGGATGCTCTCTATGACCATATTAAAGGTAAAAAAAATAAAAATGTCAATAACAAAATTGTTTTTTAAATTTAATAATTTTTGTAAACAATTCTTTGGACTTTGAATTTTTTTTTTAATTTTTTAGATGCAAAGGATTTGGACATGGAAGTGACTTATTCTGGTGAAATTTTATTTGTTTTTAATTAAAAAAAATTTTTTTTTAAAGTTCATTGCGGCATTGGACACACCCGTTGGGCAACTCATGGAAAGCCGAAAGATGAGAATGCACATCCACAACGTTCTAACACTCACAACGGCAATTTAAATTTTTAATAATTTTTCAAAAATATTTTTCCTTTTACAGACTTTGTGGTTGTCCACAACGGTATTTTGACCAATTATAAAGACATTAAAGGCTATTTGGAGCAGAAGGGACACAAATTTGAATCGGAGACTGATACTGAGGTTTGAGAATTTTTGAGAGAAAAATTTAAAAAAAGTCCGCAAATGTTGACCGCAAATATTTTGCGGACATTGACCTCAATCAAAAATTTTTTTAATTCTTTGTTTTTTTGTCAGGTAATTGCAAAACTCGTTCAACACATTTATGAACGCCATCCAACTTTCAGTTTTCGTCAGATTGTCGAGATGGCTATTCAACAATTGGTTTGGGGAATTTTTTCGGATTGAAAATTTTATTTTTAGGAAGGAGCATTTGCTTTAGCCTTCAAAAGTCGTCATTATCCAGGCCAATTGGTAGCTGCTAGGCGTGGAAGTCCTTTGCTTGTAGGCATCAAAAGTGAATCGCGACTTACCACAAATCATTTTCCTGTTTATTACAGTAAAGGTTTTTATTTTTAATCTTTCAAAAAATTGACAGTGACAAAAAAATCATAAAAAATTTTCTTTTCGATTTTTAAGTTTATTGGGTATTAAAAAATTTAGACAATGGCGTCCGGGAATGGCGCGAAGAAATAAATCATCTGATAGCAAAGGTGACAAATCTGACAAAACCGGTCACGATTGTAATAATTAATTTAACTGCTTGGGTTTTTTTGTTGCTTTTCTAAATTCTGAATTGCTCTTTCTACGCTTTTTTATTTGCTTGCCTCCATTTTTATTTACTCAAATTAAATATTTCTATTTTTTTTACTAGATCAATGCTATGCTCTAGGAAAGACACTCAATTTGGATGAAAGTGACACCCATCAAGCTTTAAATACACCTCCACCGGGTGGGGCACAGATTACTACTTCTGAGGTTTTTGGCAATTCTGCTCGTTCTTTTGGTGCTGGATTTCCTCCTGGTGATTTTTAAAATTTAATACTAGGCAATGTCCGTAAGTTTTGTCCGCATCTTTTTTCTGTATGGTCCATCTGGCTTTTACTCGTGGCATTCTAATTTAATTCCTTAATCTTTAAGAGATTCTTACATCTACGGCTCATAAATCTACAGCCAGTCAAGATGGAACACCTCGAAGTATTCGTCCATTTGATGCTACAAATTGGGAAGTTGAATATTTTATTGCTTCTGATGCAAGGTTTTTTTTAAATTTTTTTAAATTAATTTTTCTCTTTAAGTGCCATTATTGAACACACTCGTCAAGTGATTTACTTGGAAGACGATGATCTTGCCTTTGTTGAGGATGGCGCTCTTTCTATTCACCGAGTTAAACGAGATGGTGAAGGACAGCCGGAGGAACAGACAAGAGAGGTTTTTTTGATTAAATTGGATTCTTAAAAATTAATTCTTAAAAAAAAAAGGTTCAACGTCTCACAATGGAATTACAACAAATTATGAGGGGAGATTACAAAACATTTATGCAAAAAGAAATTTTTGAGCAACCCGAATCTGTTGTAAATACAATGCGTGGGAGAGTATTACATGAAAGTGGAAGTATTGTTTTGGGTGGAATTAAGGTTTAATAAATTTTTTTTAATTATTTGGGTGCATCACAAAATACCTTTCTCAATTTTTTCACTTTTTCGTTTCGAGAAATAGAGAATTTGGAGTTTTTTTCACCTCCTGCATTTAACGTCGAGGTTCAGGCTTTTTCAAAAAAATTTTTAAGTCTCAATTAATTTTTGATTTTTTTTTTCGATTTCTTATAGAACGTTTCCACCACCCACTCTCTCAGAATAAATCTAATTCTTTTCAATTTTCAAGGAATATATGAATGACATTCGCCGTTGTCGTCGTTTAATAATGATAGCTTGTGGTACTTCTTATAATTCAGCATTAGCCTGTAGACAATTAATGGAAGAACAGACAGAATTGCCTGTTGTTGTTGAATTGGCGAGTGATTTCTTAGACCGTGAGACGCCTATTTTTCGAGATGATGTTTGCTTTTTTATTAGTCAGAGTGGAGAAACTGCTGACACTTTAATGGCTTTACGGTTTTTTTATTGGAGATTTTTATTTTAAAAAAGATTTTTTTTTGAAGTTATTGCAAGCCTCGTGGTGCTCTCACCATTGGAATTACCAACACTGTTGGAAGTTCAATTTGTCGTGAAACGCATTGTGGTGTTCATATTAATGCTGGACCTGAAATTGGTGTTGCTTCGACTAAGGTATAGAGGAGAATGATTTTTAAATAAAAATTAAAGGGCGATTAATGGGGTGAGGAAATGATAGACCTTCAAATGATAAAATAAATTAAAAAAAAAGAATTGGTGTCTATTTTACTTTTAATACTATTTTTTGTTTTTTTTACCTTTTCTGGAGAGATTTTTAATTTTTGTATTATTTCCGGAAATTTTTATTAAATTCTAAATTTTATACAGTTTCACTTAAATTAATTAAATTCTCGTAAAAAATATGTCTCCTTTTAATTCTTTATTTATTTTTAGGCATATACTTCTCAAAGTATTGCTCTTGTTATGTTTGCATTGAGCATGAGTGATGACCGTATTTCACTTCGAAAACGACGTACTGAAATTATTGAAGGATTAAATGCTATTAGTGGTGAGGAAAATTTTAAAAATTTAATTTTTTAATAAAAAAATATTTTAGAACAAATCAAAAAAGTTCTTCTTACTGATAAACAAGTATTGGAAATTGCTCATAAAATTTATAAAGAAAAATCTATTTTGGTAATGGGTCGCGGTTACAATTTTGCTACTTGCCTTGAGGGTGCACTTAAAATTAAAGAACTTTCTTATATGCATTGTGAAGGTTTGGAAAATTTTTTAAAAATATTTTTTTAATTTATAAACAATATTTTTAAGGCATTCTTAGTGGTGAACTGAAACATGGTCCTCTGGCAATGGTTGATGAGAATAAATGTATTGTTATGATTATTTGTAATGACAATGTTTATAATGTTTGTTACTTTAGAATTATTTAATATTTTATACAACTTTCCGGAAAATATATAATATTAAAATACTATTTCCGGAAAACGTACAAAATAAATAACGATGATTAAAAAATCAGAATTTATTAAAACTTTCCGGAAAACGAACAAAAATTTTATTTCCGGATGACTATAAACATTTCCGGAAAGTCAATAAATTCTTTAAATCTTTCCGGAAAAGAAACAAAAATCAGAATTTTTGAATACTTTTGTAAATACAAAAATCAAATTAAACACCTTTACAAAAATTCATTTTTTTCAGCGTTCTCTCAACGCAATGCAACAAGTTATGGCTAGGGGAGGTCGTCCAATTGTTATTGCTGATGAGACTGTACCTGATTCTGACTTGGAAGATGTTCAGCATATTATTCGTGTGCCTAAAACTGCGGACTGTCTTCAAAATATTTTGAGTGTTATTCCACTTCAATTGCTTGCCTATCATGTTGCTAACTTGAATGGATTTAATGTTTGATTTTGTTAAAAAAATTTTTATTTGTTTAAATTTAAGGTGGATCGACCTCGTAATCTTGCAAAGTCGGTGACTGTTGAGTAATTAAGTTCGGGACTTAAATATATTTTTTTAAATAATTTGACCAAAGAAAGGAGAGAATTTAAAACTAAAGATTTATTTAATTTATATTTTTTAAATTATATTTTTTTTTAATTTTAAAAAGCATAATTTGACACATTTTTATATTGTTTTAAGTCTTACAAAGTTTGGAAGATGTGTATTTTATATTGTTGAGAATATATAAATAAATGTATTTATAGTTGTTATTTTTGCAATTTTTCTTTTAATTCTGTTTAAAAACAGTTATTTATTTTTGTAGTTTCCGGAAGGAATTAATTAAAATTCTGATTTTCCATTAAAGTTTTTAAAATTAGTTTTTATATTTTCCAGAAAGGGTTTCCGGAAATGCTTACGAAAGTATTTTTTTATAAAGTTTCCGGAAGGAATTAATTAAAATTCTGATTTTCCATTAAAGTTTTTAAAATTAGTTTTTATATTTTTCCGGAAAGACTTTCCGAAAATTATAATAAAAATATTGCATTTAATCACAAAAATCTATATTTTTTTACGAACAAAAATTTAAAAAATACAAAAGAAAATAGAAAAGGCAGGACGTTTTCAGAAAATTCTGAAATTGTCGGAAATCAAAAAATACGTCCAGCCCTTTTGGGGTACAAAAAACATAATATTCAAAAATTTTGTAAAATAAAATAAATGCTGAAAAATAATACTCTGGGATGAGATTTCTAATAAAATTTTCTTTTCTGATTTTAATAAAATTTCTGATTTTAAAAACAAAATCCCATCCCATTTCACTAAAAAATAATAAAAAATTGTTGCTATTGATAAAATCAATCACACCAAAAATGTGTGCAATTTTCCCGCTCTGAGCCCTCTAAACAAATGAAATTGTTTAATCAGCTGTCCCATTCTCTTTAGGCTTTTCATCATCTTCAATTGGTTGCAATGTATGCCATTGTGCAATGGGTCGTCTTGGTGAAGCGAGCATATCCTTTTAATTAATATTTTTAAATAAAATCAGAAAATTTAATAAATACCATCCAATGACGCAATTCAGCACCAGTTGCTGCACATCCCAACAACACTCGACCTATTGCATCATTGGAACCGAGTTTGTCATAATCCATAACTGTGATCAATAACATCACTTTCTATAGAAGAAAAAGGTAATTATTTAATTATTTTCCGGAATAATCGGAATTTTAAACTTTTCGGAAAATAAAGAAACTTTTTGTATGTTTCCGGAAAAATAATCATAAATAATTTTTGTAAAGTTTCCGGAAAACAATGAAAAATTAATTTTGTATAGTTTCCGGAAAACTTAAGAATCAGAATTTTAAAATCAAAACAAATATACCTGAATTTGTTCAAACGGAACCTCAAAGGAAAATGACTCTATTTAAAATTTAAAGAATTAAAGAAGATATATGAAAAAATAGAGATTTTATTAAATATAAATTTAAATTAATTTAATATTAAATTTTAGCGTTTTGGCGTTCTGTCTGAAATCACTCTCTAGTACTCTCTAGTTCAACAAGTTTCTGGTTGGTTTAAAAAAATAAGAAGGTGACATCAACACATAAAAAGAAATTGACAACACAAGAAGAGAAAATATTTTTTACAAAAAACATTTTTCTATAAAAATTCTTACCGTTATAATACGGATTTAATGTGCATTTCTTGATGGACTGTAATAGGGTTTATTTTTAGAATTTAATCAAGAATTAAATTACCGTCTTTTTCTTTTTTAACCTCTTTCCACCTTGCATTAATACAATCTTTACATATGGATCTGAAAAAGAATTTTTCTTAACAAATTATTTTATTAAAATATCCCTACCGGAAAGACCGCCAACATCCATCTTTTTGAGATTTTTTGCTTCTAACACAACAACGGTCAATTTCCCAGCTGTCGGTACATAACGGAGAGAGAAACAAATATCGCCCAGATTTTTCTCCTATAAAAATCAGAAATTTTGAAAAAATACAAAAATTTAATATATTTACTGCTTCTTTGTCATCAGGGGGTGGTTGAATATCTTTCCATTCTTCAATTACCTGGCCAAGGTCAATTTTGCCTAAAGGCAAGATTACTTGACCTATTTGGTCGTGTTTTGAGAAACGGTCAAAATCGTAAATAGAGAAGACAAGTGTTTTACTAGGCAATTCGTTGAATGGAACCTAAGAAAACCGGAAAATATAAAAAAATAATTTTAAATTGTTTTCCGGAAAGAAATTAGGATTTTACAACTTTTCCGGAATAAATACAAAAATAAAATTAATTAATTAAACCTTTCCGGAAAATTAAAAACCAAAGTTAAATACATATATTAAACTTAACCGGAAAAAATACTAAATCAGAATTAAAAACTTTTCCGGAAAAAATATAAACCTTTCCGGAATATTACCTTGAAAATAAAAGTTTCATTGAAGACTGGATTGAGGGTCTTTCTATGAACTTTTGTTTCCACTTTCTTTTTCTTCTCAGGCAACAAATAAAGCTTTACATAAGGGTCCTAGAAATAAAAACAAAATTTATTTTCCCTTCAAGATTTTGTAAATTTACAGAAGTTCCAGACATATCCATTCCAGGTAAATTTTCCGCTTGAATTACTGTTACCGCCAACTAAAAATTCTTTATTTAAAAATCAAAATTTTTTAAGAATCTTTTTACTTGTCCTTGCTGAAAGTCATAATCAAGTTTGTATTGTATTCTACCCAGGTTAAGTTCTTCTTTCTGCCCAGCCTGTTCCTTTTCGTTCTGTTCCATATTCGTACCAAGGTTCTCCATATCAGCACCAAACTACAAAAATATTTTTAAATTTAAAAATTTAATTTCTCACTTTATTCGCAACTCCACCACCCAAAATTCCATCAATTGCATCCATTCCTGTAGCAACTTTTGACCCACCAAAAAGTCCTCCAAAACCGCCTAATTTTCCTGTGCTTTTATTCTTCTCTCCATGCCTCCGTTTTGCAAAAAGTTTGCGAATAATACCGTAAACACAACAACAAATTAAAGCCATTCCGAGTAAACCGAAGAAGGCGACTAACCAACCGGGTTCTAAAAGAAATAGAATAATACAACACAGAAAACCTTCCGGAAACTGTACAAAAGTAAATTTTATAACATCTTTAAGAAATTATATAAAAATCAGAATTATAAAATTTACAGGAAACATACAAAAGTCATAATTTTTAAACATTCCGGAAACTATACAAAAATAGATTTTTTATAAAACCTTTCAGTAACTATAAAAAACCAGAATTTATAAAACCTTTAAAACTTTCCGGAAAGAAAAAAGAATAGATAAACACTTACTTTCATGTAAATCTTTATTGCTAACTTGAGCTCGTACACGATTTGCTAACATTCCAGTAATTGATTCTTTTCTAAATTAAAAAATTATTTTAATTTTTTAATTTATTTATTTTACCCAATTTCTGGTACAACTGTAGTACTGCTAATACTACTACTAGTACCTGGACGACTTGACCTGTCTATCTGTGGTTTGCGAGTTGTGGTTTTAGTTCTTTCCCTTTGCATAGGAATCTGATCAGGCATTTTTTCTTTGTTTAGTTCTTCGTCTTCCTAATTTATTCAAATTCTATTTTCTCTCAAAAAAATATTTTTAACAACCAATACCTTTTCTTTTCTTGATTTGCTCCTTTCTTCTTCTTCCTCCTCCTCTTCCACTTCTTCCCTTCTTCTTCCTCCCTTCCCTCTTCCTTTATTCTTCCCATACCTTTCTTCTTTAACTTTTCCCTTCCTCCGCCCTCCTTTTGATTTTTCCTCCTCTTCTTCTTCCTCTTCAGAAAATTCATCATTTTCTTCCTTCTCCTCCTCCTCTTCTTCATTCTCTTCGTTTATTGCTTCTTCTTCTTTGTCTTCATTCCCATAAATTTTTCCATTTTCGTCTTCTAATTTTACCATTTTTTGAATAAAAAAGCTGTAAAAATAATTTAACAATTTTTAGAAACAAAAATAGAAAAATTGGCAAGAAAATGGGATTGAAAAGAAATCGAAATTATATTCAAAAAATGTAAATTAAAAGAAAAGAAAAGAAATTAGCTTCTTTATAAAAAACAAAAGAGGAAAGCTTAAAGAATAAAATTAGGCTATAAATACAATAAATATTAATTAATAAACAAAATCAGAATTACCTTTCCGGAAGAAAAATATTAATATAAAATTTTCCGGAAAACATACAAAGAATAATCAAATAAACATTTCCAGAAAACCTTCAAAATCAGAATATTCCCAAAACTTTTCCGGAAAACAAAAAGGAAACACTTTTCGGAGAATAATCAGAATTTATAATAAAATTTCCTGAGGAAATACAGTAGCATTCGTATCGGAATTTTACTTTTACAGTTCGTACAACTTCCTAAAGTTATGAGTCAATTTTAAAAGAACATTTTCAACAAAAGGATTAAGTTCGCGTTGAGTTCTCCTTGTTTTTTTTTCATTTTTGCCAGGACTTTGTGAATTCCTTCCGACGCCGCGGGGCATATTTTTATATGGACAAACAAGCAAAGTAGTAAATACTAAAAAATATATAAATATTATATATTTGGGACCGTCTGGTTATGTAAAAGACGTGAGTAGTGCCCCAATGCTTTTTTTACATTTTTGAGAAGCTTTAGCTAAAAATCGATGTCCAACATGGCAAAGAGTAAGTGTGAGGAAATTTTTAAAATGAGAAGCAAAATTCAAATTTTTAGGGAAGGTGAGAAAGAAAGAAAGAAAAAAAAGGGGAAGACGTTTAAATTTTTAAATTGATTTTTTTTTAATTTAAATTTTTGGGTGAAGGAAAACTGGTGAAGAAATAAATTCTGAACAAAATTCTGGAAAATATAAACATTTTTGTGTGTTTTCCGGAAGGTATGAAAGATTAGTATAATTCTGACAATATTTTTATATTTTCCGGAAAGTATTAATTTGTATAACTATGACAATATTTTTATGCTTTCCGGAAAGTTTTATGTATAATTCTTAACTTATGTATGTTTTCCGGAAAGTATGTAAAATTCTGTTTTGTACATAACTTTTACTTTATATTGGAAGAACAAAACATTAAATACAATAAAAATCGATTTTAAAAATCTCGTATAAGCTGTTTGTGTTTGCCGTGTTTTTCTTCTTTTGTTAGCATGCCGCGAGAAAGAAATGAAGAAATTTGTTTGTCAGTTAAAATGCCAATAAAACGGTAAGAAAAAGGGGATTTGTAAAAGAGTGCCTCTCTCAATAAAAAATTCCAATATTTGCTAACAGGCCAATTTACCCATATTTCAAGGATTTTGCTTTTAGTGTCAAAAAGAAAAATGTCAAAGAAATGAAAATATATTATGAAAAAAGTGGGCGGAAGTAGAGGGGGGATAAGTAGAAAAATACGAATTTTAAAATTCCGGAGACTGTACAAAAACAATTATTATATACTTTTAATAAACTTTCCGCAAACTTTAGTCTTTTTTTTTAAACCTTTATTTTCCGAAGACTGTACAAAATCAGAATTATCATAAAACATTTAAATACTTTCCGGAAATTACAGGCCACAGGCCAGAATTTTATAGACTTTGATAAGTTCCGGAAAATGTCCAAATTATAAATTTTCCGGAGACTGTAGAAAATATAACTTAAAATAAAAATATTAAAATATTTGTATCATATTTACAAAATCGGGAAAATAAAATGACATTAAAATAATTATTGACATCCTTTCTCCCTTATATTATATATCTGCCCCCCACTCCCAAAAATAGTAATAATAAATGGGTATAAAATTTTTGAAAATAAATATTTAGTAGACAAAAATAGAAAAATAATAAATAAAATATTTTTATATAGTAGATATAATTTTTAGTGAAACTCTCGGTAATAATAAGGTTATCTTTATGACTTATTTCACAAGTTTTTGCTCATTTCAGGCCTTTTACAAAGATTTTTAACATTTCATAAAAACTCGATAACAAGGACTCTCGATATAATGGACTTTTCTATAAAAATAATTAGCCCAACTCTCGCTACAAGCGACTCGTTTATGACGACAAATCATAGGAGGCATTTATTCTTGTCATAGCCAGAGAATTAGTTACTTGTGGATTCTGAAGCGCATGTTTATTAATCGATTAACACGTTTTAAAAATTTCAATGAAATTGATCGAATGCCAGAAAAATAGAGAAAAAATTATTTATTTGTTAAAATAGCCGTTTTTTTATTTTCTCTTTTTTGGTTTTTAATTTTCTGTTTCCTTATTTTTTAGAGTTTTTACATGTTTTTTTCGATTCGAGGGCTGATCAAAATGTGCCGAGAATGAAAAGTTGAGAAACCTCAAAACTCCATTAACAAAACATTAACTTTATAAATATTTAATTATTATTTAACAAAACAACAATTCTCTTCCTCCTTCCTTTTTATAAGCTAACAAAATATTTATACAATCCCTTATTTGTTGACTAATCAAAAACAACGTTGTAGGTTAAGCGTGCATGAACAAAAAACTTTTATATTTTTCTTAAATTTCAAAATGTCGACTTTAAAAATAATGTCAGCGGGAGGACATTACGAGTTTTTGCTAGAATTAGATATTTTAAAAGTTGACATTTTGAAATTTATATTTTCATACTTTAATGGCAGTTGCTCTTTGAGTCACTGCCATGCATTCATTAACTTCACTTTCTCTCTCTAACCTCTACTTTCCCGCTATTTATCTTTTCTCTTGTTTTTCCCATTATCTCTAGTTTCTGTATAGCGGAACATATTTTCTAGTATACAAGACAGCAATTTTTCTTTTTATTTTTCTGGCGTGACGCTCGACTCATTCCTTTTAGTTTTGCTTCGATTCGACCCTACCACACGCGTCAGCATTATAATTATTATAGTAATAGTATCACACACAAACATTAACACCCCAAGTATTTGGACTTTTTTGGTGGAAGTTTCTTACACGTTTTCAACTGTTTAAAACTTGCAAAGTGCCATAACTGACTGACTTTACAACGTTTGAACGAATAGATCATTTTATATGAATCATATATCATTGAATAGAGCAGAATCTTGGCTACAAAATATTTCTTGTTACAAAATTTTTGCTTTCCGGACATAATAGTTAGGGTCAAAAAACACCAAAAATCATCATTTTCCCCCCAAAACGCCAGTTTTCCGTTCTTAACTTTATTGTTATTTAATCAAAAAATTTGTTTTAAAATTCATTTTTTAGCTAAGTTTGTGCTCTATCGAATGGTGTAAAGTTTGTCGAAAATGGAACATTCGTTCAAGAGTTAGCCGATTTGGCGTTCAGCTGGTCCAGTACTCGAATGACCCTTTTAAATACTTTTTTATTTTATTTTTTCTATTTTCAGACTTGACAGCAAAATCCCAAAAACTTAAAAAAACAAAAACAAAAATCGGCATTTCGGGTTTATTAATTGAAATCAACAAAAACAAATAATATTTGAAGTAATTGGTGTGTGGCAGTATTTTTTAAGTAGTTTATTTACTTTATTCGCCAATTAAGGCAGAATTCAACGAAACGTTTTTGATATTGAAGAGCAACGAGGAAGAACTATATAAAATTGAAAAGATGGCTACAATGGTATTTTTTAAGTTTTTTATTAGTTATGGTTTGAGGTGTTATAGAAAGGGCTTTGTCAGATTTTTTCTCGAATCTGTTCGACTGGTTTCTGGGCTCTATTAATTGTAAGCTTAGTTTCCCGCTGTAGGTTATGTGCTTGGAATATTAAAAGAGCATGTAACTGATTGGGGAAGTGTAGATCTCACACACAAATTTGTCCGCAATTATCGATTGATGACTAATATATTTTTATACGTCTTCCTTTCTTTATAGAACAACAACCAAACCCAACAACAACGTTCATTCGGAGGAAATGGTGCTGCATTTAACAGAGGAGGTGGTGGAGGAGGTCACCGCAACGGTCCAAGTCCAAATAATTCATATCGAAACAAACAGCGTAATGATGACCAACAGCAACAAATGAATACAAATAATGCGACATTTGGTCCTTACAACAATAATAACACCAATAATCAACAACATTTGGCCGCTTCAACAAGTGGAGGTCCTTCAAATCGTCCTTATCAATCACAACAACAAAACAACGGAAATCAACGTCCACCACCACCATTTCGTTCAGTTAGCAGAAGTGAAGGTGGAGGGGGTCACCAACAACAACGTAATCGAGGAGGACAAACAGATGTTTGGAGAAAAGGAGGAAATTCTTCAAATTTTGGTAATCATTCAAGAGATGAAGATATTAGACCAAGAGGTGGAAGTAGTGGATTTTATAATCAACGTAGAAATACTAATGATAATCGTTGGATGAGGAGGTATATTTTATTGAAATTAAAATTTTAATTAAAATTTTTAGGAATCACCCCAATGCTCCACCACCTTTGACTTTGGAACAAAGAAGGACGAGAGGACCTTTGCCTGATTGGGATGAGGTTATTTAAATTCTTTAATTTTTAAAACTTCGAGCCCTTTTTCAAAACACCCAACTTTCAAAACGCCATAATTTCAGAATGTCCAAGTTTCGAAACGTCCAATTTAAAAATTTTTGATGATTTAAATTTATCAAAATTATTAGACAAAAAAGAGTACAAAACAAGCGAGAACGCAAGATATTTAAAAAGGAATGGAAGGTCATTAAGTAGAATATAGAGAGAAAAGACTTGTTTCTTTTACCATTGAAATGATAACTTTCCATTGCTTTTTTGTTTTTGATCTTGCGTTTCTTGAATTATTTTGATTACTTTTTGCAGTCATTAATTATTAATTTATGAACTTTTAATTTTACAAAGAAAAATATTTACTTGAAATTTTAAGATTTTTATTTGGAAGGGGTAAATAAAAGAAAACCAAGTCAAGGTCCTAGATTCTTTTTCTTCATAACTTAATAGAACAAAGATAGCTTTCTTTGTTTTTGGTACCATTCGACGCGGCTTGATGAGTAGAGTCGAATGATACTAAAAACAAAGCTTGCTGACTTTTCTCTGTCGAGTTATAGTCGAAAAAGTCATGTTCCCTTCGAGTTTTTCTATATCTTCATTTTCTTCAAAAAATCTTTTTTAAGGTTCAAGAAGCTGGCGCAGAAGAAAGTTTTGATTATATGGATTTAATGGAAACTCAATATTCGCAATATTATGCCCTTACAGCTGTTCCACCGTTTGACCCTTCTTTGGGCCAAATAATTGCTACAGCAAATACTGGAGACCCTACAGCTACTGCTATGTTTCCTGCTGTCTATCAAACTGCTGCTTTATTGCAACCTAATTATCTTCAAAATTTGCAGAGTCGTATTGCTTTGGCTGCAGCGTTAGTTTTTATTTTGAATTATTTGGGGTAACTGTCCGCAATTTTTGTCCGCAAATATTTTTTTAAATTTTTGCGGATTTTTTAAATTTTCGACGTTCTTTATTTTTCCTACAGTTTTCGTCCTGGTTTTATGGCGCAACCACAACAAGCTTCTCTTGTCTCTTTACAACCAGCAACAGTCACTGCTCCTTCATTAATGCAACAGGCAACAATAACTCAAATAAATCATCAACAACAGCAAACTTCTCCTGATCTTATTGCTCATTCTGGTGGACATTATGTAAATTATGGGTCTTCTACTCCTATGCAACAGCAACAAATGAATGTATTTTTTTTTTAATTTTATTGATTTTTGTGGCAGATGGGGATGACCTTATCCTTTGGGTTTTGAGACCCCTGATTTGGCATCTCTGATTTACCCTTACCTTATCTTTCTGTATGGGTACAGAAGGACACTGAAATCTTAGATAACCCTCTTTTCCAATTTTTTAGATAATCCCAATTCGCAACTGGAAAACAGAAACCCTTGCTTTGATCCAGATATCAATTTTTCAAAATTTTGTTTTGGGGTTTATTCCTCCTCATTAACCAAAACCTGTCAGGAGTTGAAGCTACTAATATTTATTTATTCATTTCCAGCCAATATCTTCACCGGTTACTCTTGTCACTACAACAGATCAAATTCCCGTTACTGCAGTAGCTTCTTCCGCTACTTCCTTTATTGTCCCAGCCCAACCAGCTACTATTATTGCAGCTGCTCCTGTCACTCAATTTTCTCCTCAAAATGCAATTTTTACTGCTCCAGCAGTTTTGCCTTATATTCCAATTGTTGATGAATTTAAACTCAGGGAGTTGCTTCGTACTCAAATGTAAGAGAGGTTTTTTAAGAGTTTTGGCGTTAAGGGTTTTTAGCAGCGAAACTTGCGGGCACGAACTTGCGGAGATCAGATTTTAAAATTTTTTCAAATAAAAACCTACAAATTCTAAATTTAAATTAGCTACAATCAAGATTTAATCAATTTTCTTCATTGCATCTAAAAATTTTTGTTTTACTTTGTCCGCAAGTTTTGTCCGCAACTATTGAAGAGTATTCAATTTTCAAAATTAATTTAATTTCCTTTTGTTTTTCAAATAATTTTTAGTGAATATTATTTCTCTTCTGATAATCTTCAAAAAGATTTCTTTTTACGTCGTAAAATGGATGCTGAAGGTTTTTTGCCATTAGAATTAATTGCTAGTTTTCCACGTGTTCGTTCGCTTACATATGATCAATCTTTTATTGTGAAATGTTTACGTGGAAGTTTAAAAGTTGAATTGAGTTTGGATGAATTGAAGGTTTGTTTTTTATAATTATTTAAGGGGAATGAGAATATTTTTGAAGTAAGGCGCCAACAGAAGGGTTGGATTCTCGAAATCTAGGCCGTTGTTTAAAGTATGTTTTGAGTAACCATTGCACCTTTCCAGTAACTGTATAGAGGAACTTAAGTTGGGTTTTCGACACTGTTTACGGATTTGATCTCAATTTTTGCTACAAGTAAGGTTGTGTAGAAATTTCGAAGACGGGGAGAAAAGTGGCTCAAATTTGAAGTGAAATGGGATTCGAGATAGCGACTTCTAAGATTCCTGTGCCTTAAATTCTCCATTTTTCTTTAACGAGTAATTATTTTCTTTTAAAGATTCGTCCTCGTGTAAATCCTCTTCAATGGCCTTTGCTTGAATCAGGAGCACAGTCTGGAACAGAAGCATCGCCTGGTGGAGATTATGATAAACGTCCAGAATCTTTTGATAATGAAATGCAAAATTTAATTTTGGAAGAAGAAAATAAAGCTATAATGATGGAGAAGGAACAAGAAAAGGAAGAGCAAGCTAAAGTGGAAGAAACGGAAAGAGCTCTTCAAATGAATCAGAAAAATGAAGAAAATAAAAAAGAAGAAAATATTAAAACTTGTAAATCTGTTGAAAGTAAAGAAAATGTGAAAAAAGTGGAATCTATGGAAAAATCAGTTAAAAAGGATGTTGAAGTTGGTGCAACTGTTTGTGAGAAGGAAGTCAAGGAGAAGGCTATTTTAAAGGATGAAGGAAAATTAACTGAAGAAAAGAAGTTTGTTTTTATACTAAACGGGATAAAAATTTGAATTTGTATTTAGAAATACAATCATAACCTTTTAAAATTAACTTATTGAAAAAATAAAATTATTTTACCCGCAGCGGATTCGATCCCACGGCCCCTCAGTTTTTTGAACTAGAAACTTTTCCACTTAACCAACTTCGATAATTGTTTTTATATTGCTTTCTGACTAGGGCGGGATTTTGAAATTAATTACAATTAACTAACTTTTTTCTTTAAATTTTTTATTTCTTTATTATTTCTCATTTGTCTAGTCTTGTCAAACAACCAACAGATACTACTACAAAAACTTCTAGTCATTTACCAAATTCTGAAAATATTGCTCACCAAACCAAAGAAGAAACAATTATAACAGAAAAAGATTTAGAAAAGTCAGAATTTGATGAAGAAGAAGACGAAGAAAAATCAAAAGATGGGGAAGGAGAAGACGAATCAGAAAGAAATGAAGATAATTGGATGGAAGTTAAAACAAAAAGAAATAAAAGAAAAAATCGTTCAATAACAACAAATATTAACGGAAATGGAGGAAATAGACAATCAAATAATAATTCTGAACAATTAGATTTTAAATTTGATTCAGAATTGGATAATGGTGGAGGAAAAGAAGCTGAAAAAGAAATTGATGATTTAGATGATGCTTTATGTAATAAACTTATAATTGTTACACAAACACCTCCACAAGCTAGAAAATCAAGAAAAATGTCTGTGAAAGAAATTGAACATATTTTGAAGAAAGTTGAAGAAGATTTGTGGGCAAATAAAGCTAAAAATGTGAGGGAATTTTTTTAAAATTTTTAAAATAAAATTTTTTTTGTAATTTTTTAGGATGATATTAAACGTAATGAACAGAATGATAAAAAGGAAACAAAAAATCCTTCTACAAGTGTTTGGGTAAAAAAAGCATTTGAAAGAGCTGCTGTTAGTGCTTCTGTTGTATGATTTTTAATTAAAAAATATTTTTTAATTTTTTTAAATTTAAGCCTAAAAGTCCCATTGCTAGAAGGCCAAATGCAGATAGAATCTCACGTTTCTACCCAGTACCTCCAGGCAATAAAAACGCTTCAACTCGAGTATAATGATTTTTTTTAAATTTTTATTTCTAAATTAGGATTGGACCGAGTCCTTGATTTTTGATTAGCCCGATTTTTGGACCCCCGGTTTTTGGTTTTTTTCGTCAAATGCCGGTTTTATTTTGGAGGGAATTTAAAAAAAAGGACCAATTTTCAGAAATTAGCGGTTTTCAATTCTTTAAATTTTCACCTGCACTGGTTAATTTATGCCTAAAAATCGCTAAATTTTCTGTTTTGTCCAACCCTAATTTAAATTTTGATTTATTTAAGGGTGCGTCCGTTGGTTGGGTGCTTGGTGTTCGTTCTCGTACAACTTCAAAAAAGTTTGTCTAAACATTTTTTGAATTTAAAGTTAATTTTTTAGTGATGAAAATCTAGCAGATATAAAAGAAAATACTGGAATAATAGATTCTTCAACAAATCTTTTTATGGTTCATCCCTCTGTATCTTTATTACAGGAGAATGGATTTGAACAACAGGTTTATAATTTTTTTATATTGGGAATTATGTATTTCTTTGATCAATTACTTTGGAGATAGAGGCTTCATCTCCCCTAAATATTTTTTATGAGGGGAACTTTTTTAGAACTTTTGCTCAGGGAATTAAATTTTATTAGTCAATTTCTTGGTTGAGGTTGTGTATTTGTATTTTACGTCGGTGGGCCATCACCTACAACATTATCATTTTTGAGTAATGACAAAAAGGGCAACTGAGGTTTTCATTTGCGGATTTTAAAAGGATTTTTTGATGAAACATTACTTAGAGAACCGATTAGTATAGTTGACTATGCCCTATCTTGTTTGGTACTTCTCCTTTTCCCTCACTAACCTTCTAGCTATAATTAACATTATTTTCATCTTTTTTACAGATTTATAGTGCTTGGAGAACTCAATGTAAAAAACAAAGGGAAGCTTTGGGTTATGATATTCCTGAGGTTTTTTTAAATTAAATTTATTTTTCTAAAAATTTTTTTAAAAAGATGAATACTCTTTATCGTTTCTGGTCATTCTTTTTACGTGAAAATTTTAATCGTTCAATGTATAATGAATTTCGTAAATTTGCTTTGGATGATGCGGAACATGGGTAAATTTTTTTTTCAAAAAGTTTTTATAAATTTATTTTTAAGGTTTCGCTATGGAATAGAATCTTTATTCCGCTTTTATAGCTATGGCCTAGAAAAAAAGATGCGTCCACAACTCTATAATGATTTTCAGGACGTTACTATACAAGATATTAAAATGGGTCAAAATCATGGTCTTCAAAAGTTTTTGACATTTCTTAAACGTTAGTGTTTTTTCTGATCTTTATTTAATAGAATTCTGGTTCAGAACCTTTCGAGCTGTATTTGAAAATACTCATACCCTTTCCAATCTCAAACTCCCAAAAACTGAAACTTTGAACTCCCATAACTTTTTTATTTCAACATCAGGGCCGAAAAAGACAAAAAAGGAAATAGAAAATCGACCCTCCTCTACACGATATTATCAAAAAAATTACAAAATTTTCACATACAGCTTGAAACGTTCCCTTAAAAAATCAGAATTCTGATTTTTTAAATTAATTTTAATGATAAATATTAATTCAATATATTTTTCTTTCAGACTGCAAATACAGCAATCAATTAGCTATTAATCCTATAATTGCAAAGGAATTGGCAAAAATGCGAAATGATGAACTTTATGCAACCGAGGTTTAATTTAATTAAAAAAATTTTATTTCAAAATTTCTTCAAAAATTTTTTTAAATTTTTTGAAAACATTTTTTTAAAATCCGCAAATTTTGTCCGCAAGTTCAAAATTTTGAAATTTTTTTTTTAATTTTTTCAGCCTGCCCGTGCTGCAAAACGCGAACTTCATCTAGAAACAAATAAAGGTGCTACAGGAAGAGGTGGTGGGGGAGGGGGCGGTGGAGGAAGAGGAGGAAGTGGTTCCTCTTTACCAGGGAAGTAGCAATATTTATTTAATTAAAATTATTATTTTATTTAATTATTGGCAATTGTTTTGTTGCCTTTTTAATTTTTTTTTCTTTTTTTGATTTTATTCAAAAAAAAACTGCTATTATATATTTTCTGCTCCAAAAACAATTTTTTTTTATTAATTAAAATATATTTATGAGAAGTGACCCGGCGATCACACAAAATTTTTTTGTTATTTTTTTTCTTTTTAATTTAAGAGAGAGGGGAATATGGTGGTTATTAAATATTATTTAAAAATTAAAATTGAACTTTTTTCTGGATTTTGTAAAAATAAAAAATCCGCAAGTTTTGTCCGCAAGTTCAAAAATTAAAAATATTTTTTAGTTTTTTTTATTTTTTTTAAATTTTTTTGGGCTTTTATATTTTCGAGGTTTTTATTTTCAGTTTAATTCTTTAATGATTTCTTTTTGAGCTTTTAGTAAAAATGTAAACAATAAAATTTTTATTTTTAGTCTTTTTTTAAAAGAGTAAAGAAAGTTTTTTATTTTACGAAAATAATAATTTTATTTCAAAATAATTCTTTCAAAATTTTGTGTTAAAGACAGACCTTTACGATTTTCAAAAAAAAAATACTTAAGTTGGCAGATTGATTCATTTGCGGACACACTTTTTGCGGACAATCTTTTTGCGGACATACTCTTCAAAAATCTTTTTTCGAGACTCAAAAGAACTTTGATAACTAGTAATAAATGCCATGCTACTGGAGATGATTCAAATTGCCATTTTTTTTCCAATTTCCTAAGGTTTCAGTTTTGTCCGCAAATTTCAGTCCGCAAATGTAAGTAAGTTATTGCCAACCATATCCCTCCCTCTCTTTAAAAAATAAATTTAAACATTCAAGAATTGTTAAAAAGCCTCTCTTCCCCCCTACAATTTGTTTCTTCGTACCTATATCTGATAATTTTATTTTAAAAAATTAAAAAAAATTACTCTTCGTATCATTTAATTATTATAATATCCAAAAAAACAAAAATTTTTTTATTTTCTCTCTCATTTGCATTGCTTTGAGTTGAGTTATTATTTTTATTTTATTTTTTTGTTATTCGTCTTTCTCCTCTTAAAAATTTTTCTTTATTAAAAATTTTTAAAAATATTATTTTTTTGACAAAAAATAATATTTTTTTAAAAATTTGTTAAAAAATATTTTTTTTTAAATTTATGCTTTTTCGTTAGTTTATTTTTTTGTTGTTAAACATTTAGAATTAAAAAAATATGCTTTTTAAAATATACAATTTTATTTTAAATGTTTGGATAAAAACGAGAGAATGTTAATTAATTTTTTATTTTTAATAATTGTTTAATTATCAATATTACTTTTATTTTTAATAAAAGCTGAAAAAAAATTTCTGGCGGAAGGCGCAAAGACATTTGCGGACGGATGGATCCAGAAATGTTACCCTACTGATTTTTGGGACTGTGGCCATTGTGTCTTGAATAATAATTTAAATCTATTGTTTAAGCATTTTCTCACTTTATAAACCAATTAAACAAAAAAGATTTGTTTAGCGGGCTGTCTCCTTTCCCGGACCACTGGACGACGATTACATTTTTAGTCATAACTCGACAGATTAAGGTCAGATCTCGTTATTTTTTGTATCATTCGATGGAGCTTGTCAAGACGAGTCGAATGATATCGGAGCGGTCCGACTTTTCTCTGTAAGGTTATGGTCAAAACAATGTTTGTCCACAAATGTTGTCCGCAAGTTTTTGTTCGATCCGCAAATGTTAAAAACCTGTAGATTTTTATTTTAATTTTTTTTTAAATTGCAATTTATAGATAACAAATTTTGTAATTTTTTAAAACTTTTACTGTCAAAAATTTTTTATTTTAGACTTTGATCCCTTAATTAAATTTATGATCGCTTTTTTAATTATAGCGAGAAAAAATATTTTTGTTGTTTGTGTAAAAATCTTTTTTTTTAAATTTTTTATTACAGTGAAAGAGAGGAACGAAGTTTGTTCTTTTCTAATTCCAAACATTGTTTTGAATTTTATCATTATTTTTCTTTCACATTTTGTCATGGTCAACCTAGAGAATTTAAATTTAGAAAAATTAAACTTGTTGACATTTTAAATTTTTGGCATTTTGAAATTTTGGTATTTTTAATTTTTAGTTCCGTAAATTTTAAATTTTATGCACTTTTCTTTAAGGAAAATTTCCATCCAAACATTTCTTTCGCCAAAATCCTTGTTAATGCAGATTTTAGTTTCATTTAAAGCTTGAACACAAGAGTTTTAAGCAGAACAGTCTACAACATTTTATTTTTATTTTTTGACTTTTAAGGAATTTTTGATAACCACTAGGGTCCTCCTTTGAGATTTTGGAGGGTTATAAAAATTCTCATACTCTCATAATATTTTCTTTTTTATTTTTTCTTATTTCCTCCAATACTCAAATATCTCACCTCCGTTGTTTGCCCCTTTACTAATTTTTTTTCTTCGTCTAAAAGGGTACAAAGTCCATAGTTTACTCAGTCAGCAGTGGGGAAATACGACAAGGGACGAGCCATGACATCCAGTCACATCGTCGATACACACGTGGTATGTGCGTCCCGGAATGATGAAAAAGAGGCAAATGCTTTTAATGTTAGAGAATGGGGATGTTTGGTTGTGTTAATGGGAGGAGAAAGAAAAAAAATAAAAAAAATCTTTTTTCTCTCTCCTTCAAGTAGTACATATATTTATTGCTTATTTTTTTCTTCATTTTCTTCTTATTTTCTGTTTTCCCCACAATTTTTTAATATTTTTTTCTCATTCGCCAAACCAGTAAAATTATTTTTTTAAAATGTGTTGATTTGTGTTAAGGATTTTGGTTATTTAAAAAGGGTTTAATGTGCAATTTAAAAGTAAACATTTTTGAGGGTTTCTGATTTTATTATTTAACAGTAAAATAAATAGAAAAATAAAAATATTAATTTTTAATTAATATCTGAACCTTCCCCGGTTTTTTTACTAAATTGGGAAGTTTAACCAAAATTAATTATTGTTGACTCTGACTCTAGTTGTGAAGACTTTTATCAGCCCATCACTAAGAGCGCAAGCGGAGGCTCCAAAGATTCCAAAGGTGTGGAATTTTTTAAATTTTTTTGAAAGTCCCCGCTACCTCAAATTCCGAACATATTAAAAAAAATTTTCTCATAGAAAATTTCTCAGACTCTAATATACCTTTATTTATCATTTTGTCTATTTTCGTTCTATTTTTGTTAATTTTGCTTTCTTCTTTATTGTAACAGTTTTTATCATTTTACGGAAGTAATTGGTTAAATTAATCAAACCAAAATTAGAAACATCTAGTAAATACTAAATAAATATATAAAAATGGTTTATGCTCTCATTTGTCATGATTTTAAATTTTATTTTTTTTAATTTTTTAGATTCATTAATTTAAATCTTAAAATTTCTTATCCAATTAATTAAATGGCAGAAGCAAGAAATATTGCAGCTCTAAATGTTTCGGTAACACACGATGGAATTTCTGTTACTTACGATCAGGAATTGCTGAAAGACATTTGGCATGCATTCTCGCGTTCTTATAAACGACGAATTGCGAGGTTTAAGGTATTTAAAAATTTTTTTTGATTGTTTAAAAAGTTTTAAAATGAATTTCTGAGGTTGTTTTAACTCTAGAATTAATAAAAAATTGTTTGTCCGGCAATGGGTTTCGAACCAAGCCCTTCCACTGTTTAGACTAAAAATTTTCCCACTACACCAAAATGTCAAAATTGTGCATAATGTCCTTTCAGTGCCCTGGAACTTTGCCAAAGCCTTGGAAATAATTTCAAAAATATTTCTAAATTTCTTTAAAACCAAAAAATAATTTTTTTCCAGAACAATTTCTCTGCTGGAATATTTCCTGCCAATATTCACTCTCTCGGCCTTGTAGTTGGCGTTGTTTCTTCTTGTTATCTTCTATGGGATATTGACGCTACTGGAATTAATTTTACACGTTTATTGGATAAATATGTTCTCTACTATTTGTTTGGGTATCTTTTTGGAGATTTTTTTTTAATTTTTTTAAATGATTTTTTAGGAATGGGAATTATTCGAGGACTTTGGCATCAATTCTTTCTGGATCAATTTCTTGGTTAATTTTTAATTTTTTTTTAATTTTTAAAGACTTAAATATATTTACATTACTTTTTGGAAGTTAAAAATAAATATTAATTAAATACAAACTAAAAAATAATTTTTTTTAAAGGTTTTCTTTGGTCCAGATCTTCCGCCTCAGCTTGAAGTGGTTCCTCTCCTATCGTGGGTGGATGTAAATATTTTTAAATTTCTTTTGATTTAAAAATGAAATTATCATTTAAAGGTATGAGTCTATCCATGATGGAAAAGCAATTTCACTCAGCACCAAAATTTGGTTCAAGTCTTTGCATGCTGTTGCTGCTTGCAGACCAATAATGCATTCATTTCAAGGAGCTTTGCCTCATTTGCCTCTTCCCAGTTTAAAGTGTACTCTTGACAAGGTTTTTCTTTGGATTATTCTCTGACTTTTTGCAAAAGAATTTTTTAAATTAAAAAATTCTTAAAAATATTTTTCTCTTCAGCATCTCCGTTCTATGCGCCCAATTTTGTCCGACGAAGAATTTGATGAGTTGACAATGCTTTCTGAAAAATTCCAAAAAGGATTGGGTCCTCGACTTCAGCGTTATCTCTTCATCAAGTCTTTGCTTTCTAGCAATTATGTAAGGAGGATTTATTTTTTTTCTAATTTGTGGGCGAAAAAATATTTTTCTGATCGTTTTAGTGTTTTATTTTACTAATTTTATATTTTTTATTATTAATAAATCAAAATTCAATAAATAGCCTCGAGAGGGCTCGAACCATGGACCTCAAAACAAAAAATATCCAACTTAACCATAACCGCATCTTCGACCCTTTAATTTTGAATTAAACATGTTTCTAAATTTATTTTAAAAATTTTTTCTTAAGGTTTCTGATTGGTGGGAGAAGTATGTCTACCACAAACAACGCTCTCCCATAATGGTCAACTCAAATTATTGTAAGAAATAGGATTAATTGTAAAAATTTAATTTTTGTTTTTAGACGGGTTTGATACTCTTAATCCCGCTCTAACGGATAAACAAGCTGCTCGTGCTGCAAATATTACTTGGGCTGCGTTGTTGTTCCGTCGGATGATTGACAGGCAGGAAGTGTCTCCGGTTAGTTTTTGATCTTTTTAAAAGTGCGATATTCTTCAAATTTATCCCACTTAACCACATTGATAGGAAATTTACTTAAAAACCTTTTTAAAGTAAAATATAATTACTAGATAAATTTAAAAAATGTTTCGCCCGCTGGGGTTCGAACCTTGATCCCACTGAAAATTCAAATTTATCCCACTTAACTAGGAAGCCATTTATTAATTTAGTTATTCAAAATTCCCTCTTACAATTATTTAATTATTTTTTATTAAATTTTAGTTTGCAATAAATCCACGCAGCAAAGTGCCTTTCTGTACTAATCAATATACTCGTCTTTTCAATTCTTGCCGTACTCCAGGAGAGGATTGTGACAACTTCCGTGTTTGGGATGATTCAAAACACGTTGCTGTTTATCACAAAGGATGTTAGTTTTTATTTTATTAAATTTTTATATTTTTCTAAAATTTCTAAAGGTTGGTTTAAATTGAATGTTCACACGGGTGTTCGGTTTGTGAAAATTTTTTAAAAAAATTTTTTAAATGGAAGGGATTATAAAAAATTCTCATTTTCAGCCTTTTGGAGCCTTGTGAACTCCAATTAGCCTTCCAAGAAATCTTGGACAGTGCCTTAGTCCCTTGCGAAGGTGAACAACAATTAGCAGCACTCACAGCTGGTCGCCGTGATCATTGGGCAAAAGTTCGACGGGAACACTTTTCTAGTGGAATTAATAAAACGTCGTTACGAGCAATTGAAAGGGCTGCTTTTGTTGTTATTTTGGATGATGAATTTGTTAGTTATGATCCGGTTTGTTAATTTTCTTTCTTAAGGAGACCTCCAAATCAAATTATAAATTTTTTAGGAAGACCCATCCAAACTTGATCGTTGGGCAGAGAACCTTCTGCATGGCAAGGGATATGATCGTTGGTTTGACAAATCATTCAATTTGATTATTTCACCAAATGCTCGTATTGGAATTAATGCTGAACATTCTTGGGGTAATTGTTTATATTTTTTATTTGAAGTCAATAAGGTTGTAGCAAGTCTCTCTATGAGTTTAGCTCTCCCTTTCTTCAAAATCTGAGAGAATGAAAATTTTATCGAGGGATTTGTTTTTGCTGGAAGTAGTCTTTTTCTTCCTTTTTCTCTTCTATTTCTTTTCCAGAAGAAGTCTAATCCCAAAGCTTTAACTTTAAAAAATAATTTAAAGGAGATGCAGCTGTAACTGCTCACTTTATGGAATTTGTTGTACTCAAAGATTTGTGTCTTCAAAGCTATGCAGAAGATGGAAATTGTAAAGGAACACCTCAAACAATTTTACACCCAGAAAGGCTAAATTGGGCATTAGATAAAAATTGTTTGGAAAAAATTCAAATTTCTTTGGGAGAGGCGCAAAAATTAATTGATGATGTTGAAATGGCTTTGTTAGTTTGGACAGAATATGGAAAAGGATTTATTAAAAAATTGAAGATATCTCCTGATGCGTTTATGCAAATGGCTTTGCAATTGACTTATTTCAAGGTTTTTTGAAATTTTTTTTTGGAGAATTTTGAAAAAATTTTGTAATTTTTTTAAGATAAATTTTTTTCTAAAAAATTAAAAAATAAATCCTTTTTTAGAACCAAGACAAATTTTCTCTGACATATGAAGCATCAATGACCCGTCTTTATCGTGAAGGAAGAACTGAGACAGTGCGCTCTTGTACTGTTGAATCGTGTGATTTTGTGAGAGCAATGTTGGATGAAAAACAAACGGTTGGTTATTTATTTTTTTTAATTAAAAAAATTTTTTTAATGTTTAAAAACGTTCGGGAGCATTTTAGTAACTTTATTTAGGAAAAGAAAATAGTTGTTCACCAAAAACTTAACCAAAAAATGTTTTTTCTCTTAGAAACAATTTATAACAATTTTCCGATAAAAACAAAATTTAAATTTAAAATAATGATTTTAGAGAGAAGAACGTCTTCGTTTGCTCCGCATTGCAGCTGACCGACATCAACAACTCTATCGTGATGCAATGTGTGGAAAGGTTTAATTTATGAATTGTTTGGATTTTTAATAAATTTATATTTTTAGGGTATTGATCGTCATTTGTTTGCTCTTTATGTTGTTATGCGTTATTTGGAAGAGAGTTCGCCTCTTTTTGATAAGGTTTTTAATTTTTATCTTTGGGGCTTTTATTTAGATTTTCTAATTATTTCTCCATTTTTCAGATTTTCCCTCCACAATACTTACTCAGCACTTCACAAACTCCTCTCAATCAATGTGAAGTAGAATGCCCAACAGTTGAAATGAAGGATAAATTAAAATTGGTTAGCGCTGGTGGAGGTTTTGGGCCAGTTACAGATACTGGATATGGAGTTTCTTATGTAATTGCTGGGGAAAACCAAATTTCTTTCCATATCTCATCAAAGAAGAGTGCTGAAAATACTGTGAGAAAATTTTTAAAAATTTTTTGACAATTATTTCTTTAATTTTTTAGAGCTCCAAAAAATTCCGAGAAGATCTAAAATCGTCTTTGCGTCAAATGCGGGAATTGTTTGCATAAATTAATAGAAAAATATTTGTGAGAAGATTGTTATTGGAAGACAGGTTATTTTAAATAAAATTAAATGTATTGATTTAAATTTTAATTACTCGATATTGAATTTATTTAAAAATTAATCTTTGATTTTTCTGGAATTTAAAAATCATTGGATGCGATTTAAAATAATTTTTAAACATTGGAAAGATTTTTAGTTCTTTATATGGGAAGAAAAAATAATAGGCCACCAAAAGGGTTCGAACCCGTTACTTCATTTGTAGTCAGTAACATTAACCACTTGACAAAAAAATTTTTTCTGATTTTCTGCATCCAATGTATAAAAAAAATTTTTTAATATACTTATCTATCAAATTAACAATTAAAAATTTTTTTTTTCGGTTTTTACTAATATATGTATTATTTTAAAAGCATTTTCCACAAATTAAATAAAAATAACGCTTCAAAAAATTTAAAAGGGAAGACATTTTGTCCCATAGATCAATATGAATTTGTATATTTTTAACACTTCTTTTGTTTTTTAACTGATTAAAAATGATTTTAAAAAATTAAAAAAAAAAGTTTTTTAAAAAAAGAAGTGTTGTAAATTAATTTAAAAAACATTTATTTTTAGAAAAAAACCTCATCTTTTATTAAATATAAAACCTTAAAACAATTATTATTTTATATATATTTTTGTTTTTTATTTTTATTTTGTATTTTAAAGGCTGGAATTTTTTGGAGGAAAAATCTAAAGCCTTTTAAAAAATTAATATTCACCACAATATGTATTTATAAACAGTTATTTAAGTTTTAAAAAATGTAAAAATTCACTCTAAAAATTTAACAGATTGTAATTGCATTTTATTTTTTGACTCATTCTTTTTCTTGCAATTATTAATTCGATTTTAAAAATATGTATATATTCGATTATCAAATAAAATATATTTGTGTTGATAAAAAATTGTTTTTTTACAATTAAGAGTTATTTTAATTAAATTAATTAATTTAGGTAAATTGAGGGAATTTTCTTTAAAATTTTAATTTTTTTCAGCATTTTATAATTTATTTTTTTACATGTCTACTTTGGACTGTACTTTACGCTTGGAAAATTTAAATGGAAAATTGGTTTGTCGAGAAACTAGAGGTTTTTTAATTTAAAAATAATTTCTTTATTTTTAATTAAAGGTGTTTTGGTATTGTGTCGTCATCAACAAGAAGGAAAAGAAGAAAAACAATTGTTGAGGGTTAGAATGCAGAATGCTAATAATAGGCAAATTGAGGTTTTAAATTATTTTATTTGGGGAAATTAGATTTTCACCAGTAGTGTAATAGTGGGTTGAGATAATCCCTTATTTACGTACATGGTTCGAGTCCGCTTGCCTCCTAGTGTTATTTTTTCTTGTTTAAGTCTATTTTAAAGTTCGTTTTTTTGATATTAAAAATTCCAAATTATTTTTGGGACATTGAAAAGTTTCTTTAATGCGACTTTGTATGTTAATGTTTTCTCTTCCCAAATTTGTGTCTGGGGTTCGAGTCCTATTGCCTCCCTATATTTTTTTATTTAAATTTGTTTAAATTCACGAAATTAATTTTGGGTGTTTTAAAAATTCATAAATTATTTTTAATTAAATTTTAATTAATTTTTTAAATAATTTTACAGCTAGGAAAGAACACTTTAAAAATTTGGCGTCAACATATAAAACAAGGCAAAGCAACCATACAATTTAAAGAAGACAATCTTATGCTTTATATTTCTATGGTTTATTTTTTAATTTTTATTTTAAATAATTAAAAAAAATAATTTAAAGGTAAAATATGAAAAACTTCGTTCATTTCTTTCTCAAATTGAAAATATTGGAGAAATCGAAAATTCTCCAAAAAATTTACCAACTTCGCCATCAAAACAACAATCATCAAGTTCAGCAATTATTTTAGATGAAAATCGTTTTCGAACAAAAATGACTATTACTAAATTAAAAGATTATCCAAAAAATGGATTTCCAAAAAATTTGCAGCAACTTTACATTGATGGTATTAAACTTCAAAATGTTGATATTAGATGGTTTGTTTTAATTTTAATTGGAAAAAGGGAATTAATCTAATTGATCTGAATTTATTACCGAAGTTTTTCTGTTTGTTCAGGCGATACCCATAAGCTGTTTTCCACAATTCTAATAGTTCTAATAGAATTCCAGAAAGTGTCCGCAAGTTTCGTCCGCATATATATGGCAAACATTTATAAAAATATTACTTTCGGGAATATTATTTCTAGGCCCTCGAAAAATATTTGGCACATTAAAACTTTCCGTTTTTATTTTAAATAAGCGAGAATTTAATCAAATATTTCTTTAAACTTTCAATTTTTAATTAAAATTAAATAAATATTTTCCTTCAGGTTTTCACTTAATTCGTTATCTATCCTTTCACTTGTTGACAATAATCTTGGAAAAAATTGGACACTTAAAAATTGGCGTCGTTTTTGTGCAATTTCAAATTTGACACAATTATCAGAGTTATATTTATCTAAAAATCCTTTGAAAATAATTCCGGTTTTTTAAAAATTAATTTTAATAAAATTAAAAAAAAATTCAGGATTTTTTTATTGATGCAATTCCTTCTTCATTAACTGTTCTTTCTTTGGCATGGTGTTCTCTTGTATATTTTTCAAATCGTATTACGCGTTTAAGAAATCTCCAATCGCTTAATTTGAATAAAAATTTGCTTAAAGAATTACCGGAAGATGTAAGTTTTTATTAATATATTTTTGATTGATATATGTAGACATTTCCGGAAAGTTTTTGTGGTTAGAGAAAACATTAGAAAGAAAATGACAAAAAATATTTTTTTTTCGGAATGTTGTCTATATTCTTGCGTAACTTATTTTATATAATCTTTTACCGATAGAATAAACATTTTCCGCAAATGTTTATATATTCCTTTCCGGAAACTTTCCGAATTCAAGATTAAAAACGGAATTTTATATATTTACTATAAAACTTTCCGGGAAGGAATATTCTTTATTTTGAATATAACTTTCCGGAGTATACAATATCTCTGAATATTCATTTCCGGAAAGTTTTATATTACATACTACTAATTCAACTTTTTATATTGCATTGACCGGAAACCTTCCGGAAAGTTTTGTATTATATTACATATATATCTTTCCTGTTTTAATTTCCAGCTCTATTTATTACCTCGTCTAAATAAGTTACAAATAAGCGAAATGCCTTATCTTCAATATTTACCTGCAACTTTTAATGCTATGTCTTTTATTCATAGAGGGAAGTTTGATGAATTGGACGTATCTAATAATCCTTTATTGGTTACTCATAATGAAGAATTATTAATTGAGAACATTGTTTTAACTATTCCAAAATTGGTTGATTTGGCTTCAGCTTCTTTACTTAATTATCCGTAATAAATTTTATTAATTTAAAAAAATTTAAATTAAAAAAATTTTTTTTTTAAATAATTTTCGATTTATTTCAGTCAATATTGGGTAGATGATGGTTCTCAATTATTGCGACAAGAAATTTTAGATTGTCTTCCAGTCACGTTACATAATGAAATTCGTAAAGGTCTTTTACGATGCCAATATTGTTCTAAGGTGAAAAATAAATATTTTTTTAATTTTAATTATTAAAATTCAGTTGCATCCTTCTTCATTGGTATTTTACTTTTTTCGTGTTGGATCAATTAATCTAATAGCACATACTTATATTGGTCCAATAGGCTATTTAGTTCGATCTCAATCTTGCAAAAAATGTGGCAATACAGTGAAAAGAGTAGTTTTTAGATGGGTATGAAGCTTTGTACCCATTTATGTAATTTTTTTTGTTTCATTTTTAAAGTTATTTGAAAAATAAGTTTGTCGATTTATTTTCAAAAATTAATTTTTAATTCCATTGTAAAATGGAATTTTCCAAAATTTACATTTTTTCGGTCTGCAAGATTTTAAATTTCTTTAATTTCTTCAACATTTTAGTTGAATTTATTTTGACAATTAGACCTATTTTTTGGCACTTTTATTTTTTTCATATTTTTTATTTATCTTTTTAATCCAGCTTTGCTTGGCCTTATTTTTGTTAACAGTTTTACAGAGCTTAGACAACCTTTTCTAAAATGTCTTGTGTAATTATCTTGAGTTTTAAAAAATTTTTAGTTAGGAATTTTACAAATTTGGATAAATGCTCTAATGATCCTGTTATTTTTTCTTTCTTCACAACTCCTCTCTCCTCTTTAGCTCTTCTCACCATTTAATATTATCGCAGTAAAACATCTCAATTAGTGACGACCATTTTACTTATTTTTGCCAATACACATTCTTACTACCTATACATTTAACTACTTTTCGGATCAATAACAACCAAATAATATTACATATTAATTTAAAGCTTTATTAAAATAATATTTATTATTAATTATTATTAACAACAGAACTAATATTTATAAAATATTGAATTTATAATTTTTATTAAATCAATTTACATATAAATAATTAAAGAAATAATATTTATTTATAGAATAATAACATAAAAATTAATTAAAAGAAAATATCTTTTATTTTAAAGTAATTAGTTCGAAAAAATATTTATATAAATATTGATTTTAAATATCCAT